>CM035844.1:35001065-35023565 GCA_020510985.1 Pholidichthys leucotaenia
GAGAGGAGCTGCAGAGAGGCGTGTAAGACTGCGACTCTGCTTCCTGGTCCCAACTCTGAGTAGTCACGGTTTTGGAAATTTGGATAAAAAAGATGCCAGATTGTTAGATAAATGAGAAGCACCATCCAAAGTGGGATGAATGCTGTCTCGTCTCATAAGACCAGGTTTTCCCCAAAAAGAGCTCCAATTGTCAATGTAGCCCACGTCATTTTTAGGACACCACACAGACAGCCAGCGGTTCAAGGATGACGAGCGACTAAACATGTCATCACTGGTCAGATTGGGGAGGGGCCCAGAGAATACTACAGTGGCTGACATCGTTTTTGCAAAGTCACACACCGATTCTACATTAAGTTTCGTGACTTCCGACTGCCGGAGACGGATGTCATTAATGCCGGCGTGAATAACAATTGTGGAATATTTACAGTTACTTTTAGCCAGCATTTTCAAATTTGACTCGATGTCGCCTGCTCTGGCCCCAGGAATGCATGTGACTATGGCCGCTGGAGTCTCTAGGTTCACGTTTCTGACTACAGAGTCGCCAATGATCAGAGTTTTTTCCTCAGCGGGTGTGTCGCTGAGCGGGGAAAAACGATTAGAAACGTGAACAGGTTGGTGGTGAACCGGGGCTTTGCGACTAGGCTTCCTTCTCACCGTCACCCACCCAGTCTCCTCGCTGCTGAGGAGAGCCGGGGAACCGGTGACAGGGGGACCTAAGCTAGCTAGCTCCGCTGCAGCTAAGGGGCGTCCGTCGAGATTAACTGGCGCAGACGGTGTTTCAATGCAGCGGAGCCGGGATTCCAAATCAGACAACCTCGCCTCGAGCGCCTCAAAAAGACAACATTTATTACATTTACCGTTATCACTAAAAGAGGCAGAGGTGTAGCTAAACATCTGACAGAGAGAGCACACCAGAGGAGGAGAGGAAAGAGAGGTAGTAGCCATAGCTAGTGGCTCGAGAGCTGGAGAGCAAACCACACAGGCAGACAGCAAAACAGGAAGTGACGATACGTTACCACAAGGAAGTGACGATCTCTTTTTTGCACTTTAAGTGTAGGCAAGTTACTTTTTTTTTTTTTTTTTTAATTTAAGTTTTTTGTAAAGGGTATACAGGTCGTTACAGCAATGCAGTGTTTACATTTTCATCACATGTTCCCTTATTTTCTGATATCTGACAACATTGGAAGATTAATTCTTACAACACCCCTTTTTTTTTTTTTAAAGTGAAAGAAAAAGTGAAATTAAAGAGAAAAAAAAACAAGAAACAAATAACAAAAAAACCAAACAAACCAGTAAAAAACAAACAAAAAGAAAAAGTAAGTAAATAAAGATAAAAGAGCATCTGAGTAGCGTTGGAACAAAGAGCGGAACCATTATTGAAATGGTATTTGTCAAAGATTAGATCTAATGGAAGACACATATGCGGTCCAGGGTTGCCAAAAGTTCATGAACACATCCATGTCCTGTCTCAGTGCGAATGTCAACTTTTCCATCGAGTAAATGTCTTGGATCACGTTAGTCCAATCTTCAGGTGTAGGACAGTCCTTCAACATCCATTTTTTTTTTCCACAATATCTTTATTGAACCTTTTTTTTTTTTTTAACAAACATGATACAAACAATCAAACACTAACACTAAAGTACTACAAAAAAAAAAAAAAAAAAGCACTAAAAACACCAACAACCACCAACAAAATCAAGTCTTCAACAATGCTCCTCTGTTTAGTCTAGACAATCCAATACATAAGTATACATATTATGTTCACCAGTTTGGAATTTACAAGGTCCACACACATCATTCACCTTCTTCTTCAAGAGTTATGTTTAAATTTTTTACATAATCAATAAAAGGTCTCCATATATTCTCAAACACAATTTCCTTTGATTTCAGTATATATGTTATTCTTTCTAATGGAAGGTTTGTTAACATCTGTCTTAACCACTGAGTCACATCTGGTCTATGAGTCTTTTTCCATAATAGTGTAATACATTTTTTGGTATTAAGCAAACTGAGGTCTATGAATGTTCTTTCACTTTTATTAAAATTATGCTTTTCTGGGTACAGACCCAACAAAAACAGTTTAGGATTCAATATGATTTGTTTTGAGATTATTTTTTCAATTGTTACCCTCACCTCTTCCCAAAACATTCTTATTAATCTACATTCCCATAAACAATGAAATAGGGTTCCTTTACTTTCCATGCATTTTGTGCATGTATCTGGTATATTTTTGTTGTATCTATTTAACTCCTCCGGTGTAACATACATCCGCATTAACCATTTGAAATGTATCAATTTAAGGCGTGCATTTATTGATTTGGTTTGAGCTTCTGTACAAGCCAATTCCCATTGTTCCTCTGAAATTTCAATTTGCAGATCTTCTTTCCAGTAGTTTAATCTTTTCAGTGAATTTTCACTTGAAGATAGTGTCAATGAGTTATAAAACTCTGAAATAATACCCTTTCTTTTACTATCTTTCATCATCATTTTTTCCAAGGATGAATAAATAGGTCGAGTGAGAGCTTTATTTTGATTTGATCGAATAAAGTTTCTAAGTTGAAGATATTTAAAAAAATGTGTTCTATTGAGATTAAATTTGATCCTCAGCTCTTCAAAAGACATTATGTTGTCTGCACATGGCAAATATAAATCCTGAATCTTTTGTATCCCTTTTAAATTCCATACTTTAAATACAGCGTCCGCTCTCCCTGGTTTAAAATATTGATTACCCCATATTGGACTAAATTGTGACAATAACTGTGGTTCTTTTAAATAGTTTTTAGCTTCACACCATATTTTGATCATATGCTTTACAAATGGATTTTTAACTTGTTTTTGTAATTTTTTTGCCGAATCTGAGTATATGAATATGGGAAGAGGTAAAGGTAAATTGTATGATTCCATTTCAGTCCAGTGAGGGAGATCATTTGATGAAAAATAATATGTCATAGACCTCAGTTGTGCCGACCAATAATACAACATAAAATTTGGACATTTCAGACCTCCACGATCAAATGGTAAATATAATAAAGACAAACGTAATCTAGCCCTCCTGTTGTTCCATATAAATTCCACTAACTTTTTTTTTATTCTTGAGAATAGATCTAAAGGTGGTGATAAGGGAATGTATTGAAATAAATAAAGTATTTTAGGTAAAATATTACTTTTAAGTATATTGATTCTCCCGATCATCGACATTGGTAGTGACATCCATCTCTGAGTTAACTCATTGATATCTGACATTAAGGCTTCATAGTTGACACTGGCGACTGATTCTAGCTTAGGCATAATTTGGATTCCTAAATATTTAAACTGATTTACAACATTGAATTGATTTACCTCAGGGGCTGGGTAATTTCTCTGGGTCTCATTTAGCATTAATATTGAAGATTTAGTTTTATTTATTTTATATCCTGATATTTCCCCAAAATTCTTTATTAAATTCAATAAGGTTGGAATTGATTTTTTTAGATTCGACATAAGCAAAATTATATCATCGGCGTACAGGGAGATTTTATGTTCTGTTGGTCCAACTTTAATTCCATATATTTGTGAATGTAAACGTATCGCTATCGCTAAAGGTTCAATTGCCATAGTAAACAGTAAAGGTGAAAGTGGACAGCCTTGTCGACATCCTCTATTGATTTTTATTGGTTTTGAAATATTGTTATTTGTTAGGATTTCTGCTGTAGCATTATTGTATATTATTTGAACCCATTTTATGAAATTATTTCCAAGTCCAAACCTTTGTAGGACTTCAAAAAGAAAGGGCCATTCAACTCTATCAAAGGCCTTTTCGGCGTCCAATGATAGGAGAGCTGTATCCGGTGCTTCTTTATTAAAATAAATAATATTAAATAGTCTTCTTACATTATGGAAGCCTTGTTTACCCTTTATAAAGCCATTCTGATCTCGATTAATAATATTTGGTAAAATTTCTTGTATTCGTCTTGCTAAAATTTTACAGATTATCTTAAAGGTCGGCGTTTAATAGGCTTATTGGTCTCATATTTTCACATTTATTAGAGGGCTTACCTGGTTTTGGCAGCAGTATAATTAAGGCATTATTTATGTATGATGGTAAATTATTATTTTGAAATGCTTCTAAAACCATTTCCAAAAAAGGTTTTATTAATTTATTCTTAAATTTTTTATAAAGGTCAACTGGAAGACCATCTGGTCCTGCACTTTTTCCTGATTTCATATTATCAATGGCTAGCCCAACTTCTTCTTGACTAATTTTAGACTCCAATATCTCCCTGTTTTCATTTGGAATACACGGTATAGATAGTTTGTTCAAAAACCCATTTAGTTTTGTTAAATCAGGTTCATTTTTGGTATCATATAATTTTTCATAGTAATCTCTAAAGGCTCTATTAATTTCTAAAGGATCTATAACTACCTGTCCGTTACTTATAATACTGGTTATTGGTGTTTTAATTTCCAATTGTTTAATCTGCCATGCTAATAATTTTCCTGATTTTTCACCTTGTTCATAAAAAGATTGTTTCAATCTTAGAAGACTCGAGGCAGCTCTATTCGCTGATTTTTTGTCGTATTCAGCTCTCAAAATCAGTAATTCATTCTCCAACCTTGGATCTCTTCCTGCATACACTTTTTCCTGAAGACTTTTTATTTTATGTTCCAATTTAGCTCTCTCCTCTCGAGTCTTCTTAGATTTTGATCCTGAATAACTAATAATATGTCCCCTAATAAAAGCTTTGAAAGCCTCCCACTTTACACATGCTGATGTTTGTGTAGTATTGATGTCAAAGAACTCGTCTATCTGTTTTTCTATATACTTGACAAATTCCTCATCCTGAAGCCATTTATGCTGAAATTGCCATCTGCCTGATTCCTTTGTCAATTTTTTATCTACATATATTAGACAACAGGGTGCATGATCAGAGATCACGATGTTATCATAAAAGCAGTTTTGAATCTTGGACCTTAATTCTGTGGAAATCAAAAAATAATCAATACGTGAGAATGTCTTGTAGGTACTGGAATAACAAGAATAGGCTTTAACTTGTGGTTTCATTTCTCTCCATATGTCTAACAATCTCAATTCTTTCATAAAATGATTAATAGTCATCCAACATCCATTTTTTAGTTAGAGCTTTTTTGCTTGCCAATATTAAAACACTGAATAAGTATTTTTCTCCTCGTCTTTCCAGTGAGTCCGGTAGTAAACCCAAATACAAAGTTACAAAAGAAAAGGGAACTGTAATTTTGAATATTTTCCCCAATATTGTCTGTACCTTGGTCCAATATTGGTGGATAACTGGGCATGACCAAAACACATGAAAATGATTTGCAGTCTTTTCACCACACAAGCGCCAACAGTTCAATCCCTTATGGGTAAATTTGTTTTGTGCAGGTGTTCTGAAAAATCTTGCCAAGTTTTTCCATCCAAATTCTCTCCACTGCAGGGATGAGGTACTTTTCCATTGCTGTTTATTTAGCTTTTCCCATATTTCCAGTTGTAAAGTGAAATTCCCCTCTTTATCCCATCTCTCTTTTATATAAGATGTGTTGTCTCCTTTTAAGTCTTGAAGACCTTGGTATATTTTAGAAATGTATCTGATCCCTGGGATCCCTTTATATGCCATTAAGAAGACCTTCAGAACACCTGACTGGGCCCTTTCCAAAACCTCCTTTTTAAGTATATTGTTTATGTGGTGTCTAAGCTGGAAGAACCTGTAAAGGTCTTGATTTATTAGGCCTTGTTTTTTCAAATCTTCAAAACTTCTTAAGATTTGCCCTTTAAAAAAATCGTAATATTTTATCAGCCCTTTCTCCTTCCACTTTTTAAATCTGGTGTCTGTTTTATTAGGAGTAAAGTCCTGATCATAGGCGATCCATTGCAGAAGTCGATAGGGCTCTTTAGTTTGATTCTCTCTGACTATCTTAAACCAAATTTTTAGCGGGGTCTCTATCCACGGGTTAGTGTTATTCAAAAGCTTAGGTAAGACATTGTTCCCTATTATCGCCTGTAGGGGGATGTCACTTGTTATTTGGCATTCGATCTCCTTCCATTGTGCAGTGTAGACTGGGTTACATATCTCTACTAAAGTTTTAATTTGTGCGGCTTTAAAGTAGTCCCTGATATTTGGCAGCGCGAGCCCACCTTTGTCTTTGTTTAGCTGTAGGGTTCTATATCTGATTCTAGGTCTCTTGCCCTGCCATATGAATCTTGAGATCCTTCTGTCCAGCTCCTGCCATGTTTTTTTGGGAGGTTCTACCGGTATTGTTTGGAAAAGGTATAGAAGACGTGGAAGTATATTCATTTTGACTGCTTCAATTCTTTGTGCAGTACCCAAGAATGGTATCATATTCCATCTTGCTAGGTCAGATTTTATTTTTGTCACCAGTGGATCATAGTTTAGTGATATAATTTTGTTGAGTTGTTTCGGGATATTGACCCCCAGATATTTCATAGATTCCGACTCCCAGTTAGTTTTGAGTTTGCTTAGTGAATAATGATTTGGGTCATAGTTGAATGTTAAAACTTGGGTTTTATGCATATTTAATTTGTACCCCGATAAATCTCCATACTCTGAAAAAACTGAGGTTAGTTCTGGTAAAGAAGTGTCCGGCTGCCCTAGGTATATTAAAATGTCATCAGCAAAGAGTGCTATTTTATGTTCCTTCTGACCAAGTGTAATACCTTGAATTTTTTGGTTTTGTCTTATCCATTGGCTCAGAGGTTCTATGAAGATTGCAAAGAGCAGTGGAGTCAGGGGGCAGCCCTGACGACATCCTCTTTCCAGTTCAAAAGATGATGATAAATTACCGTTAATCCTTATTTTAGCTGTTGGTTTTTTATATAATGCCTGTATAGTTCTAATGAAGTTGTTATGAAAATTGAAACTGGATAAGATTCTATATAGAAAAGACCAGTCAACCGAATCGAATGCTTTTTCAGCATCTAATCCCAATATGACTGCATTTAAGTTATATTTTTTTATATGATGAATTATGTGTAAAGTGCGTCGAATGTTGTCTTGTGTCTGTCTTTGTCTTATAAAACCTGTTTGGTCTAAATGAATTAGGTCTGTCAGTATATTTTCTAACCTTTTGGCAAGGATAATGGTAAAAAGCTTATAGTCCTGATTTAGTACACTGATTGGTCTGTAGTTGGAGCACTCTAGTTTATCCTTTTCAGGTTTAGGTATAACTGCAATGACCCCTTCTCTCCAGGAGGGGGGGATTTCCCCTGTGTGGAGGACATAATTAAATGTTTTCAGGAGGAGAGGAGATAGTTGCTGTTTAAAGGTTTTGTACCACTCTGCTGTATAGCCATCAGCTCCTGGGGATTTGTTAGCTTTAAGTTTCATAATTGCTTTTTCCAATTCTTTAGGATGTATTTCTGACAGTAGTGTTTTATTTTGTGACTCCGTAAGTTGGGGAAGGTTTAATGTGTTTAGGAATGCCTCGGATGCGTTTTTATGTTTTTTGTGGGAGTATAAGTTCTTATAGTAATTCTCGAAGTTTTTAAGAATATCCTGAATTCTGAATTTTATTTCCTTTGATACTGGGTCTCTGATTTTGTAGATTGCTCTTTCTGTTTGATGTTTCCTCAATTTATAGGCTAGCAATTTTGCCGATTTACTGCCTGCTTCATAGTATTTTTGTTTCAGAAATGTAAGTTTCTTCTGGATTTCTATTGTGTAGATCTCATTTATTTGGTTTTTAATTTCCTTAATCTTGAGCGAGTCAGTAGAATGAGTGTTGCCTTTGTGTTCTTTTTCTAGGTTCCTAAGTTCTGACTCTAATGTGGATAGTTTTTCTTGTCTTAGTTTCTTTTGGGTTGCCAGTTTTGCAATAATCTTTCCTCTTATTACAGCTTTACATGCATCCCACAGTATTAAAGGGGATACTTCTCCATTATCGTTATCTTCCAAATATCTGAGAATATCTGATTCCAATTCATCTTTCAATGGTCCTTTCAGGACATTTGAATTTAACCTCCAAGAAAATGTATTATTTGTGTATTTTTGGATATTTAAGTCCATGTAGATCGGACTGTGGTCGGAGAGATCCATCAGTCCTATTTTACATGTTTTTACTCTTCCAATGTCTCTATTAAACATAAAAAAATAGTCAATCCTTGAGTAAGATGAATGTGGAGTTGAGTAAAATGTATAGTCTTTTACACTGGGGTTGAGTTCCCTCCACACGTCACAGATTCCCAATTCTTTTAGTAGCATCCGAGTCTTCCTGTTTTGGGTGTTATTTTGATGTGGGGAATTACCAGAAGCATCCCAGTATGGATTCAGTCTAAGATTGAAGTCCCCACCACATATCACTAAACCTTGAGCTTTAGTTATCATTAGGTCGAATACATTTTTATAAAATTTCCAGTTAGCCCCTGGGGGAGCATACACATTCAGCAGGGTGATATCTTCTCCCTCTAGCCGCCCAGTTACCAAACTGTATCTCCCTTCTTTATCTTTGTGTTCTGATTTTTTTTCAAATGTAATTTTGGTTGATATCAATGTCGCTACTCCCCTCCTCCTCCCTGATTTATATGAAGATGAAGAGATCATTTTAAACCCTTGTCTACTGAGTTTATTGTGTTCCACGTCTGTTAGGTGGGTTTCTTGTAAAAGTATTATTCCTGCTTTGTCTTTTTTCATTTTGCCTAGAATCTTGGATCTTTTAACTGGATTCAGGATTCCTTTTACATTATATGAAATTATTTTGGTTACACCCTGTTTCTCCATTGTGTTGTTTTGTTTAGTATAACTGTGTGGTGGCCCTCTTTTGTGCTACTCAGAAACTGAAAGAACATTAAAAACAAGAAAAACATTAAGAACATAGTGTAAAAAACTTTAAAACAAAAAGCTGTCATAAGAACTTCCTGAGCTGAGGTCTTTTTAAAGACCCTGTAAGAGCCTTGATGGAGTGAAGGCTCTGAGGGAAATTCCTCAAACTCTGTTACGTGTTGAGGGCCCTCTCTTACCACTGAAAGTAGTCCCATGCTTTTAACGTGAGTTTCAGAACCCAATCCAAACTTGTAATGATTTTTTTTTTTTTTCCTTTTATGCCTAAACCCTGTGAAATTGTGTGCACCCTCCCACCCCCATCACATCAAACATTCACGCAAAAACAGTATTTGTTAGTATGAGGAGAACATGTGGATTATTGTCACATTTCTATTTTAACAAGTTTTTTTTTTTTTTTTTTTTATTACAAAGACTTATTTGTTTCAAATAATATGATTGTTCCATGAAATGTTTTACCACATGCTGAATATGCATCTCCTTTAATGTTTGTTACCTTGTATGAGGGGGGTTGGATGTGCGGATTGATTCAAGAGAAAAAAAAAAAAAAAAAAAAAGGTCGCTATTCCAACCTGAAAACGGATAGTTTATCCGCGACGCTCTGGTGCTGGGTTTCCCGCTGCTGGTCCGTGGATTTTGAAGGTCTTTGTGTTGTCCATGTTTGAGCTCTGATCTTCTCACTCGGGTCTGCTGGGGGTTTAAATACCGTTACCGGGAGGCCTCTTTTCGCCATGTCAGCTGTTGCTTCTTCCGCCGAATTATAGAGACACGTTTCATCGCCGTAGAAGACCCTTAACTTCGCAGGAAATGGTGTCTGAAAGCGCAATTTCTTCTCTCTTAACACCTTTTTCGCGTCATTGTATTCCCTGCGCTTTTTAAGGACCTCCGGGGCGTAATCGTGTTCCACGTAGACTTTTCTCTCCTGGTGCATAAATCCTTTTTTCTGCCAGGCCAGTCTTACAACCTCTTGTTTTATTTTGAAATTGGAAAATCTTACCAACACCGAACGTGGGGGCGCTTCCGCCGCCGGCCTAGCGGCTAATGAACGATGTGCCTTTTCTATCTTCAAGTCGGTGGTTTGTGGAATATCCAATTTCTCTCTTAGTAAGGATTCCACGCATTCTGCCATTGAGTTAAAACCATTTTCGGTTCCTTCTATCAGACCATGAATTCTTATGTTGTCTCTTCTTTGTTTTCCTTCTTGGTCGGTTAGCTTAGCCTCTATAGCTGCTTGTCTTTTGCGTAGGTCTAGCACAGAATCTTCGAGCACTTTTATTCGATCCTCTGTTTCCAAGATTCGGTTCTCGGCCTGGTCCACTCTGCTGTTTGTCCTTTTCAATTCTTCTCTGAATTCCCGAAATTCAGCCGTAACATCTCGGCGAAATCGTCGTAGCTCCTCAAATAGTGATTTCAGGCTAACCCTTTTGTTAGCTATCACCAGTTCCTCGTCTTCTGAACGGAGATCTTCCAGTTCGGATTCTCCGGCCGATACGTGTCCTGGCCTGGAGAATTTCAGTTTCTTCTGTTTTCCTTTAGACATGATGATTTTGTCTTTTGATTTTCACTCCTCCAAAAATCTGTTAAGTTTGATTTTCAAGGTGTTATCCTGAATTGGGTCTGAGAACTTCAGTGTTAAGCTGCAGTCGCCATGGCGTCCAGACCGGAAGTCCAGGCAAGTTACTTTTAATGATAAATAAGAGTCATAGTTTGTTAAACAACACGTACCTGCAGCAGGAGCAAGCTCCATTTGTGGCCAGACGGAGACGTGGGTCCTATCATCTCTCAGCCAACTCATATGAAAAGGGAGCCCATAAAATCCTCCTTTGGTAATCTCTGCTGGCTGATATGAATCTAAAAAACTTGTATTCTGATTGCGATCACCATCTTTCATAAGATGGTGATGGCTATATGAGCTATATGAGCTATATGAGCTATATGAGCTATATGAGCTATATGAGCCAGTTGCACACCATTTCACCATTTTCTTTGTTTAAATTTTGCTACCATTGACATAGAAATGCATTGAAATCGTCATTTTTTTGATACCTCGGTGCTCATTCTGCACGCTCATGAGATTGGGGTTGTAAGCGTAGACAGCCCTATGGAGTACACTACAGAATAAATGTGCTGCCTGATAGGATTTAGCTGATCTGAGAAATGATTAGCTCTTTTCATGCGAATTTGGTCTTTACATTGTATTAATCATTTATGAAATGTGATCAGAATGGATTTGTTTGTCCACTGTTAGAATGAATTGTGCCGTATTTTTGGGACTATAAGGTGCACCGGATTATAAGGCGCAATATCAATGAACGGTCTATTTGATGGTCTAATTTCATACATAAGGCATACCGGATTATAAGGCGCATTAAAGCGAGGTAGTCGGAGCCGGGAAAAAAAATTTTTTTGCGTGCATGGAAAGAAAATCCTATCTATAGTCATTATAGACACATATAGCGCGATTGTCTGCGAGTGTGAATGACCTGTTCCACGAGCAGGCGGAACGTTTTTAGTCCGTGGCTGTTCATCACCATATTGGCCAGGATACTTGCTGGGTACTCGCTCAGTACTCGATACGGCTCGCTCTCCGGCGGCGGCCCTGCTAAGTAAACATATGCCGGGACGCTTTCTTTCGTCCCAAAAATATAATTTTTGAATATTTAATTACAGCTAAACGGGAGCAGTTTCAATGCCAAAATTTCACATACAAATCCTAATATACGTGTTCTATACACCATCGGCTTTTGGGTCTCGACTACCTCGCGAGGTAGTCGGATCTGGGAAATTTTTTTTTTTTTTTGCGTGCATGGAAAGAAAATCCTATCTATAGTCATTATAGACACATATAGCGCGATTGTCTGCGAGTGTGAATGACCTGTTCCATGAGCAAATGTACGTTTTTTTGGTCCGTGGCTGTTTACATCGCCATAGTGGCCAGGATACTCGCTAGGTACTCGATACGGCTCGCTCTCCGGCGGCAGCCCCGAGAAGTAAACAATGCAATCAAATGCCGGGACGCTTGAATTCTTTCGTCCCGAAAATATCATTTTTGAATATTAATTACCGCTAAACAGGAGCAGTTTCGATCCACAATCCATTGGCAGATAGTGGCGTAACTCGCTAGCAATTTAACTTTGAACGACCTGTTGACACCAATATAGCGGTTGGAGTTCTTTGGTTAATCCACCCGGAATGATGGCAAGCTCCGAATTAGTTTGCTTCACTTGGGTTTTGACAGTATCGGTGAGATGGGCGTGCATGGAGTGGCAGATCAATAGGGATGGAGATTTGTGGAAAAAGCCATCTGGCCATTATGTTGAAGCACATATTACTCCGCGAGGCTCCTGACTACCGTAATGCTCCGACAATCCATCAAGCGGTTCGGCTTCGTAGCTTACCAAAGTCGTACTAAAACATTTTTGACAGATTTTTGAGTGCCGTGTACCACATAAAATCGGTTCGAGGTCAGTAAGCACAACCAGAATTAATACATAAGGCGCACCGGATTATAAAGCGCACTGTCGATTTTTGAGAAAATTAAAGGATTTTAAGTGCGCCTTATAGTCCAAAAAATACGGTATGTGTTTCAGCATTCATCAAAATGTAAGCAGCTCCGAACATTTATCAAGTACAAACAAAATCTACTCCGACCACCAGTTCTTAAATTCCCTCTGGGATTAATAAAGTATCCAAAATATAAAAATAAACAGAAATGCATTTAAATGTTGCTTGTCATCCTCACAAAATTCAAGTTAACCTTAAACTGTTCTATATTTTTAAAATATGGTTTTGATAATTATAAAATTCAATTAAAAGGCAAGTTTTACTATTGATTACTAAGTTACTTTGAAGGCTATTCTTAAATATCCACGTTAAAAGAAATTGATTATTTTCCCTGCAGATCATTTTCAGATGTTCTATCTACTGAAAATACCACAACTGTACAACAGAGCATCTAAACAAATATATAAGAAATAAACACCAAATAGATGAATGAAAGAATAGATGCATTTCATATTCCTAAACTTTTTTATAAACTTTTTTACATGTATTACATAAGTTCAAAAGCACTACAATACAGCGTCATTTATTCAATTTAATTGAGCTTATAATCACATTTCTAGTTTTCCCATTTTATTTAATCATGAGACAGCATTACACAAGTTAGGCAGTGACCAAACACTGAGATATTGATGACTTATTATCACTGTATAGTGATTTAGCTCCTAGTATAACAAGACTCATTACCTTAACATTGTACCTTTTGAGTTTGTTGGTGTTTAAGGGCCCATTTGCAATAAAGATTCAAGATACAAAGATTTTATTTGTCAATACTACTATACATAAAGGACATACAAGAGAACTGAAATGCTGTTTCTCTCTCTCTTCAGTGTTGTGCACAATATAAAAAAGGAATAAGGCTGGAAAAACAATAACAGCAGTCTATGTACAGTAATGCTACCCGTAGTGCAGACAGCGACAAAGATAAAACCCAGACATCCCACAGTGCAAATAAAGATAAACAATAAAACCCAGCAATCCTATATAGAGAAGACGTAAAGCAGTAATACTCATAGTTGCGAGTTCGATGCGGTAGTGTAGGTGCAGACAGTGACATATAGGACTGCACATGATCAATATTGAAATAACAGACAGCGGCAGGTATGGCATTTATGCAAATGGTTGTAGTAAGGTGCAGAGACATACAGTAACAGATGTATTACTGTTGGTGTGCCAGTCTTTTTCTGCCAACAGCTGAGGTAGTTATTGTGCGGGTGAGTGCGTTACGGTCCGGGGGTGGTGGTGGACAGAGTTCAGGGTCCTGATGGCCTGGTGAACACAGCTGTTTAGCAGTCTTGTGGAGTGGGTCCGGAGGCTCCGGTACCTTTTCCCCAAGGGCAGGGGGCTGAAGAGGGAGTGTGAGGGGTGGGAGGTGTTGCCTGCAATGTTGATGCCTCTGCGGGTGAAGCGGGTGAGGTAGGTGTCCGAGGGGGGGGGGGGGCAGAGGGGCACCGATGATCCTGCTGGCAGCTTTCTCTGTGCATTGTAGTGTCTCCCGGCAGGAGGCGGTGTGGCTTCCATACCACACCGTGATGCAGCTGGTGATGATGCTCTCAATGATGCCACGGTAGAATGAGCACATGATGGGGGGTGGGATTCGTGCTGTCCTCAGTTTGCAGAGGAAATAGAGATGAGTTTGAGCCTTCTTGGTGGCTCAAAGTGCTAAAAAAAAATTTGGTAAATAAAAAGTTGCAATGCTTCTTCCAGTATTTTTTTTTTCTTGCAGCATTTGCCACCTCCTCCAGCTTGTTGCTTTTCCTGTATGGTCACTTCAGTACTGAATATATGTGTGTGGTGTAGACGCTGGGTTAATCATCTCAGACTGGATGCAGAGGGTAAACAGATGAGGACAATAGTTATTGAGATGGGAGAGATTATGGTGATGTAGCAGGAAGGAGAGCTGGGAGACAGTGGGGGGAGAAGGGTTGAATGTATTGTGATGCGAGATGTCATGCAGATGGGAGATGGGTGGATGATATAAAAGGAAAGACCCTGGTGTATTGAGAAAATGCTTTTTCTGTTATGACTGATGTGAGAGTGAATAAAGTAGTCTGTTGCACGAGTCTGCCTCCGTTATTTGCACTCTCCACAGTGTACACTACCGTTCAAAAGTTTGGGGTCACCCAGACAATTATTTTGTGTTTTCCATGAAAAGTCACACTTATTTACCACCATGAGTTGTAAAATGAATAGAAAATATAGTCAAGACATTGACAAGGTTAGAAATAATGATTTGTATTTGAAATAATAATTTTTTCCTTCAAACTTTGCTTTCGTCAAAGAATCCTCCATTTGCAGCAATTACAGCATTGCAGACATAACATGATTGCACAAGGGTTTTCTAATCATCCATTAGCCTTCTGATGCAATGAGCAAACACATTGTACCATTAGAACACTGGAGTGATAGTTGCTGGAAATGGGCCTCTATACACCTATGTAGATATTGCACCAAAAACCAGACATTTGCAGCTAGAATAGTCATTTACCACATTAGCAATGTATAGAGTGTATTTCTGATTAGTTTAAAGTTATCTTCATTGAAAAAAAGTGCTTTTCTTTCAAAAATAAGGAAATTTCTAAGTGACCCCAAACTTTTGAACAGTAGTGTATGTATATACATTATATATCAATTAAAAGCATATTATAAACCCTTTTTAAGTTAGAGCTGTTTGTTTTGTCGGTAAATACCTTTATATAAGGATGAGGCCAGATGAACAAGTGAACTCAGCTTTATTGTAGGTTGGTCATACAATACAGCCACCAGGCAGGGGCAGACAACAAAACAAAAGAGGCCAACTCTAAAACTGGGAACTTGGAACGTCTGCACTATGATGACAGGACTCACTGCTAACCTCAAGGACATCAACGACACCAGGAACCGGGCAGCACTGGCTCTGCACGACTCCTCACCCTCCGCCTGAACACCACTCAAGGCCCAGTCACCCTCGTCAGTGTGTATGCCCCAACACTGACAGCCACACCAGAGGCAAAAGACAAGCTCTACGAGAATCTCGCAACAACTGTCAGGATCATCCCCAACTCTGAACAACTCATTCTCCTTGGAGACTTCAATGCCAGAGTGGGTGCTGACCACGACTCCTGGCCCTCCTGTCTTGGACCTTTTGGCGTGGGCAGAATGAACGACAACGGACAGCGGCTGCTCGAGTTCTGCACATATCACGATCTGTGCATCACAAACTCGTTCTTCAAGACCAAGCCCTAACACAAGGTTTCCTGGCAACATCCGCGCTCAAAGCACTGGCACCAGCTGGACTTGATCCTGACCAGGCGCACCTCACTGAAGAACGTGCTAATCACCCGTTCGTTCCAGAGTGCAGATTGCGACACAGATCATTCATTAGTGTGTTGCAAGGTCAAGCTGCAGCTGAAGAAATTCCATCATGCTAGACAGCCTGGAAAGGCACGGATTGACACCAGCAAGATGGCTCAACCAGAACTTGTTGAGCAGTTTGCCTCCACCTTTGAGAAGGAACTTGGTGTACCACAAGAAGGAGAATCTGCAAAGCAGAAGTGGGAAGAGCTGCGAAACACCATCCACCGCACACCCTTGGCTACCTTTGGGAGGAAGACCTCGAAGTCACAGGACTGGTTTGATGCCAAGTTGACCGAGATGACCCCCGTCATTGAAGCCAAGCGCTCAGCACTTGCTGAGTACAAGAAGTACCCAAATGAGAAGAATCTCCAGATTCTCAGGGCTGCGAGAAGCAAAGTTCAGCAGACTGCTCGGCACTGTGCCAACGAGTACTGGACTCAGCTCAGCCAAGACATTCAAACTGCTGCCATAACAGGGAACATCCGTGGTATGTACGATGGCATCAAGAAAGCACTTGGTCCGGCTCAGAGCAAGACGGCCCCCCTCAAATCCTCCACTGGGGAGATGATCACAGAAAAGAACAAGCAGATGGAGAGATGGGTGGAACACTACTCCGACCTCTACTCCAGACAGAATACCGTGACACCGTCAGCCCTTGATGCCATCGACTGCCTGCCATCCATGGACGAACTTGACACCGAGCCAACCATCGACGAACTCAGCAAGGCCATTGATAGCTTGGCCGCTGGCAAGGCACCCGGCAACGACGGCATACCCCCTGACCTGATCAAGCACTGCAAGACCACCCTACTGCTGCCATTACATGACGTCCTCTGCCAGTGTTGGAAGGAAGGTGCCGTACCACAGGACATGAGGGACGCCAAGATCATCACCCTCTACAAAAACAAAGGGGAGAGAAGCGACTGCAACAACTACAGGGGCATCTCCCTCCTCAGCATTGTTGGCAAAGTCTACGCACGAGTTGTTCTCGTTCGCCTACAGAAGCTTGCCGAACGTGTCTACCCCGAGTCTCAGTGTGGCTTCCGCGCTGAGCGATCGATGGTAGACATGATATTCTCCATCCGCCAACTCCAGGAGAAATGCAGAGAACAGAACATGCCCCTGTACGTCACCTTCATCGACCTCACCAAAGCGTTCGATCTGGTCAGCAGAGAGGGCCTTTTCAAGATCCTGCCAAAGATAGGATGCCCACCAAAGTTGCAAAGCCTCATCGAATCGTTTCACACCAACATGCAGGGGATAGTGCAGCACGACGGCAACGTCTCAGAGCCATTCAACATACGAGCGGAGTGAAACAGGGCTGTGTACTTGCGCCAACCCTCTTTGGGATTTTCTTTGCTATGCTCCTGAGGCATGCCTTCAGCACAGCAACAGAGGGAATCTACCTGCACACAAGCTCTGACGGCAGGCTTTTCAACCTCGCCCGCCTGAAAGCCAGAACCAAAGTACGCGAGGCTCTAATCAGAGACATGCTGTTCGCAGACGACGCTGCAGTCGCAACCCACACACAGCAGGAGCTTCAGACCCTGATGGGCCGCTTCTCCCAGGCATGCAAGGACTTCGGGCTTACCATCAGCCTGAAGAAGACTAACGTCTTGGCGCAAGGCACGGAAGCACCACCAACCATCACCATCAACAACTACAAGCTGGAGGTCGTGAATCAGTTCACGTACCTGGTGTCCACGATCAGCAACAACCTCTCCCTTGATACAAAGATCAACAAGAGGATTGGAAAATCAGCCTTCACATTCGCTCGCCTCACCACACGAGTGTGGGAGAATCCCAAACTCTCTGTCAAGACGAAGATGGCAGTGTACAATGCCTGCGTCATCAGCACACTGCTCTATGGGAGTGAGACGTGGACAACATACGCCCGGCAGGAAAAGAGACTGAACTCCTTCCACTTGCGCTGCATTTGCCACATCCTGGACATATCCTGGCAGGACAAAGTGCCCAACACAGAAGTTCTGTCCCGCGCCGGCCTTCCCTCCATGTTCACTCTACTCAGGCAGCGCAGGCTCCGCTGGCTAGGCCACGTTCACCGTATGGAGGATGGCAGAATCCCCAAAGACGTCCTCTACGGAGAACTGGCAACTGGCAGGAGAGACGTTGGCCACCCACAGCTGCGCTTTAGAGACGTCTGCAAGAGAGACATGAACGCCCTGGAGATCAACACAGAGCGCTGGGAGGACCTTGCAACAGACTGCTCTAAATGGAGAGGCATCCTGACCAGACAGCTCAAGGAGGGTGAAGAGAGACTGACTGCTGCAGCAGATGAAAAAAGGACCCGCAGGAAGAACCGCCACAGACCCAGCAGCACGGAGACCACCCACAAGTGCGACCTGTGTAACAGGGACTGCCATTCGCGCATCAGCCTGTTCAGCCACAGGCGGTGCTGTTCCAGCAGAGTAGACGTTTAGGATTCTCTTCCATGGTCATCATAGACCGACGGAGGCCGACGACCAACCAGGGGCATTGGCAAAGAGGCCGTATAATGGATGCCTCTGCCTGGTATTTATAGGGCGGTGCAGTGGTGGAAGAGGAAGTGGCCGCCACTACACCGCACTTCACAATAATGGCATTAAACATAACATTACACTGTTCTCACTACCAACTTTTGGGGCTCCACAGATTCTGTCCAATCTTTTTTCTCCCTTAGTAAACTTCATCAGTGTTTTATGCAGCACTGTGACATTTCTAATGTCACTTTTTTGTGTGTACATTTTTGTCATAGTTTTACAGCTTTTCTTGTAAATCAGAGACATTTTTTTTTCTTGTAAATTTGCCTACTTTTTGTATAAGTGTGCAGCATTTCCCCCATGTTGTTTTCCCCCTAAATTCAGTTTCTCACAAAAATGTAGCATTTTTCTCAAATTTGTCATGGAAAATAAGCCTTTTTCCTTACATATTTGCAGAATCATTTAAATTTGAGATTTATATATATATATATATATATAGTATATATATATATATATATATATATACTGTATATATACTGTATATATATATACAGTGATCCCTCACTTATCGCGGTTAATGGGTTCCAGAACTGACCGCGAAAAGTGAAAAACCGCAAAGTAGCGTCACCCCTAATGACGTCATCCATAAATAATACGTACGTTCATTCTCTCACTCTCTCTCTCTCATACACGTACACACACACACGTGTGTGTGTGTGTACGTGTACATACATACGTAGATGTAAACAAAGTGTACATAAATATGTTTTTAGAACTCTTTTATTCTTATAACAAGATACGTAACTCAAGATGAAAATGATTTACTGCACAGGTTAATGAGAGCTTTACTGCTCCTCAGGTGACGCCTCATCGTGAGGTGCTAGAGGCGCAGGATCATCGAGGGCAGCTTCCGGTAGAGCTGGAGGAGGCGGCGTAGTGGCTCGACGGGAAGACTATTTCGCACAAAATGGCACAAGAGAACAGCAAAAAGTTCCACGCGGCGAGACTAAGTAACACGAGTGATAAAAAGCAATGAATGTGGTCTTCCTTCCCTTCATGGGTGCTCGGCAGGGAGAGGAGGTGGGTGAAACGTCTCGGCCAATCAGCCTGCGGGGTGAAACGTCTCGGCCAATCAGCTTGCGAGATTTCCGAGCCGAGCCAACACGAGAACAGCGAACAGAGAGTTGTGCGGCTCTCCGTATTGACACCTGATGGTCTAATGTAGTCTCCCTGCCTTCTGCTAGCGTCCGCCCATTATTTCTCAATTTTGAATTTTTGATGAATATTTTTGAAAAATCCGCGATGCACTGAGGGCGCGAAAGGTGAAGCGCGAAGTAGCGAGGGATCACTGTATATATATATATATATATATACAGTATATATATAGTATATATATATATATATATTATACTATCATCAAGTTAGGATAACTGTTACCCTCATCATAATCTAGCTGACTAAATCATAGTAGTGTCCTTAGTTCATCTGTTTGGTAAGAAATAGCCACATGGTGGTACGTGGTGACATTAAATTAATGAAAAAACATTAGTCCTGTCAGAATAAATGTGTTAATCACCACAACTGATTAATAACAAAATAAAATGAATTAAGAATAACGGTGATTAAGCCTCATTCAGCAGCTAGGTTAACCTCAGTTAATACTGATTGCACTGTTAAGATTCTATTAAGAGGCAAGAAGGGGTAAAGAGTATTTCACATCTTTCCAGGTTTTTGGCATTGAAAAATCTAGCATGAATTACATCCTCCAAAATGGTCCATTTGAACATTAACTGGGCTTTTTTTTTTATATCAGGAGCAAGAATGTGTGAGTGGTTACGGCCAAGATATATGGAGTGATGATATAGAGTGAAGTGCGTGGCGGTAATGCACCTGTAAGCTGGTTGCCAACCGTCAATCAAATCTAAAAGAAGAAGGAGCAAGAATGTGGCAGCAGCAGGGTGAACGAAGAAGGAGAGGAGAGAGGAGGTAAAGGTAGCCAAAGAGTCAGCACAGGTGTCCAGAGGGAGAGAGACACAGCACTGATGATTAGAGAGAGAGAGAGAGGAGGCACAGGAGGCACACATGACCAGGTAACAATAGTCAAAACTTGATTTCTGCCAGTGCTGAAATACTTAATGCATAATGGGTATTAAGTAGGCCTGCTGCTTCATAGTGGCATAGACTATAACAAGGCTGAATATATATTTGGTAAATCGGGGAAATATTTTTTTACAACTTTTACTAATATGGGAATGCCAAAATAAAGAAGGTAAATTAGCCTTGTCCTTTTATCAAAGTTAATGATTTTGCGATCTTCCTCCATACTAGGATACATACTGTATACTATCATTTTTTTGCTTAAAAAATTCCTTTTTCTTTAAAAATGAAAAGAGGACATTAGAGACAAATACCTGTACTGATGTGCTGACAGTCCTATAATAAAAAGATTTTTTAAAAATCCTTATACGGTCAGAGATTTCAACCCCCCGCCCCCCCCCTCCAATGTTTGAAACAAAGTTATGCCCTTGCCTTATGTGATCAAATAATTCTGCGCTGCACGGAGTCTAACAGATCTCTCATGAGATTTGAGCATGCACGATCACATTCAAACTGATAAATACAGAACTTTGCAGTGAAGTGGTGTAAGACCATTTTCTCTTAGATAAATTAGGACCATTGTTTTCAAGTTATAATATACACATAGCTAAGTATATTGTCCACTCAGGTTAAGTGCCAGTGGATACAAGTATACTGTATAATACAATAATCTTTAACCTGCAATCACAAATTCTAGAAATACACTACCATTCAAAAGTTTGGGGTCACTTAGAAATTTCCTTATTTTTGAAAGAAAAGCACTTTTTTTCAATGAAGATAACTTTAAACTAATCAGAAATACACTCTATACATTGCTAATGTGGTAAATGACTATTCTAGCTGCAAACGTCTGGTTTTTGGTGCAATATCTAGATAGGTGTATAGAGGCCCATTTCCAGCAACTATCACTCCAGTGTTCTAATGGTACAATGTGTTTGCTCATTGCGTCAGAAGGCTAATGGATGATTAGAAAACCCTTGTGCAATCATGTTATGTCTGCAATGCTGTAATTGCTGCAAATGGAGGATTCTTTGACGAAAGCAAAGTTTGAAGGAAAAAATTATTATTTCAAATACAAATCATTATTTCTAACCTTGTCAATGTCTTGACTATATTTTCTATTCATTTTACAACTCATGGTGGTAAATAAGTGTGACTTTTCATGGAAAACACAAAATAATTGTCTGGGTGACCCCAAACTTTTGAACGGTAGTGTATATAGCCCGTGTATAGATGTGGCCCAGCTTTGCCCCCAGACAATCCCAGGATACATTGCCGAAAGTGTCACGAGCAGCCACCATCATGCATTTGCGAAAAGGTCCATGGTCACACCGTTTTAGTCTCCATGCGATTGAATTTAGAATTAAAATTAAGAGATTAGCTTTAGGATTTGGGAGTGGGTAAGGTTAAAATGTCATGAGTCTGAGCTCAAATATTCCCTCTGAGCTCAGACTAAATTTATTTCTGAGTTTTGTACGTCTGTTAGTATTATGTTGTCAGTTTTCTGTATGTATTTTGGTTTACTTACACTTATGTGCCCTCCCCTCTCAGACATCCCCACTTGCTGCTCACAGTCTGTTTCCCAGCTGTGAGCAGTTGGGTAATTAGGTTACCTGCCTGCTCAGCCCACACCTGCTGCTCATTTGTTTGTCCAAGTATACAGTATAAGCTCTGCCAACTCATTGTTTCACTGCTTGCATTGTTATGCACTGTTTGGAATTATATGGACTTTACCCCTCCATATATCTTCTCTTCTCCTCCAGAGCTAACCCAGCTCTGGAGTGGCTCTTGAAGTAAGTCATTCTTGTTTGCATTTTTTGTATTGTCTGCACAGTTTTGGATTTTTGTTAATAAATGTCACACTGCAGTTCAGCGCTTGGGCTTGTCTTTCTACCCCGGAGGGGCCAATTCATAACAAAATGCTGCAGCCAGAATAAAGGCCCAGCTGCTGCAGTTCGTGCATTTTTTGTCCTTTTTGTGTTTTTGTTTTTTTTTTAACTAACCTGTCCTGCAGAGCTGTCACGCCTCCATTAGGCGAAGCAGACCGGAGAAGGAGGAAGTGGAGTCGGGATGAGCTGGAGTTCGTGTCTATGATAGAGGACATTGCGATTGGCACTCAGAACTGCTCATCCCATAAAGACGAGAGGCTGTGCTGGTGGGGAGTCGCCAATTTGCTGGAAGTCAAACCCAGCATATGTTTCCATCCCCGGGTGCAGAGACTCTCCCTTCCTCCACTC